>JAWNLM010000266.1:0-15000 GCA_035042345.1 Drosophila fungiperda
TTATATATATATATAATGTATATATATTTTAATAATATGTTAATGAACAATTTAATTTAGCGAGCTATGCTAAAGCCATTACGCGCTGAAATGGCAGAAATTTCTAAATAAATAAATTACTTGCAGTGTTGCAAGCATTGCGTAAATAAATAACGACAACTACTACTGGATACTCACTGGTTGCGTGGGGGTGGGGGTGGGGGTTGCAGGCTACAAGGTTAAAGCCTGGCCAGAAGTGTTGGCTGCCAAATCGTTTGGTGGCCATTGACGAGGCGTGCGCCCTTTGACAAAATGTCGTTCGAGTGGCTTTTTTCAGTGCTGTAAAACTAATTTTGTGCATCATAAAGTTTTATGACAAATATTACGGAATATTTTTTTTAACACTGTGTCAAACGAACATTCCAACGCACCCATCAAAACATATATACAAACACACTCAGCTCACACACAACACACACACACACACATATAAACAGAAGAACAAATACGAAATTTGCTGCTAAAGCGAATTTTTTGTTAGCCACCTATGCCTTACAGCACCCATCATATCTGTCTGTCTGCATGCTCGTCTTTTGGTCTCTTTCAGTTTTTTATATATATTGTTTTATTTTTTTAAAGCGCTTGTGCATGTGTGTTTGTGTACTTTAATAAAAAAAAAAGCAGTAAGCAGCGCAGATAAACTGAAGCGCAATCGAATGCGAGTCAAATAAAATCGAACAAACAGAATTGAACGATGCGAAATGCAAATAATAATAACGATAAGAATATGAGAAAATTAATAATTTTACGCGTTCAGTGGAAAAATCGGCTCATTAAATTTAATGCCAGAATTCGTATCGTCAAAATGGAAAGTACTTGAATTTGCATTAATCCAAACAATAATCATATTTAATTAAGTTACGTATCGATTGACTAACGCAGAGCAGCCACGTGGATAATGCGGGTTGACAGCTGAGGCGCAGCCAGAGGCACACTTAATGAAGTCTTAATCCTGAGTGAGCTCTTGTTATTTATTATTATAGAAATTTAGATACGCCCAACGTGCTGAATCTTAAAGTCATTGCGTTTACAGCTGGGAAAGTAGCAACTTTCACCAATTGAAAGTGATGAGACAGGGAAAGTAGGAATTATTTTTATTCTGATTATGATTGATATTATTTAAGAACACTCTGATTTACAGTTACACAACACGATGCTGACAAACACTTACACACAGAGCTCTTTTTACGGCCAGCAAATATAAGTTATTTATATTTTTATTTTACCACAATAGGGTTTTTTTTTTGTCTGCATTTATTTTTAATGCTGTGGAAAATTATGTTTTGTTCCAGGGGCTCTTTGTTTTACTGCTGTTCAAATATCACAGAATAATAAATATTAATAAAGCATAAAATAGAACAAACACAATTAAAAGATAAAGAAAGAGAAAGAGAAATGAAATAACCGCAAAATGTTGCTTTGCCGTTTCACTTTTTCCCGTTTTGTGCCATTTTTTCGGTTTATTAAGCCGGTACGTGATGAGTGGCGGGGCGGACAGCTTGATTGCATGTTAAGTCTGGTATCAATATCTATGGGAATTTCATTTAAGCTTCTTGAGGGTGTAGAGGGTGTAGGGAGGCGTAAACCTACCTATCCAAATACTTGCAATTGTCTTAATGGCTTCGCTAAAGTTTGAATGTCACAATTGCATCAGAGCGCAAAACTTTACATTTCATTTAATTCAATTTTCTGTTTGCTTTATTTTCCTCTTTTTATTCTTTCTTTTATTTATGTTGCGTATTTCCTTATCCACCAATTGCGAGGCAGGCACGGAAAACTTACTGCAAATACTCCCGGAGACAGCTACCGTTGTGCGGCATGTGTAAAGTTTCACGTTGGCTGAATGAGGCATTTAATGAATAGCGCGAATAATTGCGAATATATATGAATGTCATATTTCACTTGAATATCAACGTGTCTTTTTGTCTTTTTTTCATATTTTTGGTATTCACATACATAATACATATTTTTGTTGTTGTTGTTTTTCCTTTTCGCTTTTCGTTGGCATACATTATCCGATCTGCTTTCACTGCAGCTGTGCACGCGTTTTCTGCTTGTAAAAAGCGGATGAGCTAAAAATTTTTGGGCGGCAGGAAGCAACAGCAGCGCCAACGCTCGCAGCCAGCACAGTCAGCAGTCTCAACACACAACGAGAGACAGGGATAGAGAGATAGTAAGAGACATAGAGAGAGAGAGAGAGAGAGAGGAGACATTTTGGCAAAAAAAGAGGTCCAGCGCCCAACCCGATTTGGGTGGGCACCTTGAATGCGGTCGGTCAGTTGGCCAGTTTGCCTGTTGCGACGCTGCAATTCATGTCCGCTAATTAAATTGTAATTATGTATGTTAATGTATGTGTTTTTGTATTCGTGTGTGTTTTTCATATATATTTATATACGAATACGTGTTTGTGTGTTTGTGTAACGCCTCTCGGCCACAAGCAATGTTCTTAATATAATGAAAGATTTCAATTATAAATGGTATTACATTTGCAGTGTCCTTAGTTGTCAGATTGTGTGTTAATATGAGAGTCTATACGAAAAAAAAAAAATATATATATATATTTTTTTTTTGCTTAAGTCATTTTTATTCTGTGCTGTATTTCCTGAAATCGAGTTTCGACTTGAGCTTAACAAGATGAAATATTTTTTGGTACGTGCCGAAATTTATGAAAAACATTTATTAAAATGAGCTCTTTTCTTTCATGGGAGCTTCTTGAATTTATTAAGCAGACGATTGTCGACCAAGTACAAATTTGCTTCAAATATATTTTAGGCTCTTCGTGGTTCGAAATTAAATAATGCAAAATGCATGACACCATTCTTTAAACAACGGCTTTACTTCATAATTTAAACGATAGGAGAGACTTTTTCTCTGGAATTATGAACTTCTGCCAGATTAAGTTGCGATACGATTGCTATGTAAAAAAAACGTATATTGTCTATCTTTCGGTCAAGCGTTTTTTCATTTATTTTTCGACTTTCTACTTGGGCCAGCAAGTTACAAACTTAACAAACACTTAGAAACTTATTGTTTGGGTAACAAACAAACCAGTAAAATACGAACCGAAGGTACGATTCAAATTATATTCTGTGTAACAAGATACTTTATTCAATTAGGCTAGCCAATCATGTTTAAATAATAAAATAAAAGAAGACATTCCAAACAATTTAGTCATAAAAAAACGTTGTTGAAATGTGCCAGTAAAAAAATATATGTACAAAAATAATAAAAAAAAAAAAAAAAGTTCTTTTGAGTCGAGGCACTTGGTTGCATTTAAAGAGTCAATCGAATTAGCTGCGACTGTAGTACACTTTTGTCCTATCTTTCTCTCTCTCTCTCTCTCTATCTTGCTTTTTTCCTCTCTATTTTTTCGCTTTCACTGGGTTTTTTGTGCTTTTAGCGAGTGGCGTCGAGCATCTGGCTTGGTGTCCGACGTGACCCGGCAATGCATTGTTAATGAATTCCTAGACTGAGATCCGGTTTGGCGGTTATCGTGCGAATTTTTGTTGAAATTTAATTAAACTACCGGAGCGTTGACGTGGAAATGTTGTGGTGCGCTGCTTAGACTTGCCGAGCACCACTTATAATTTAATGACGCTTAATAATTGATGCTGGTAGGCCGACTAAGGCGGCTTATTGAAAGCGCGCCCCAAAAAGTAGGCAATAAAACTTTTATGACACCAGAATGATCCACTTGACTTGACTGGATAAGAGCCCTAACACTGACAACGGGTTAAGGCAGTTAACTAACTTTAATGACCTGCCTGTCGTCGACCTGGACAAAGCGATGGGCTACTCCTGCCAAGCTTTTAATGTTGCTCGTCAGTTATTCGCAGGAAAATCATAAACTTTTTTATTGACTTACTGCGCAAATTTATATTTTCTAAAACATTTTCTGATTGTTCCTTGAATTGTTTGGAGTAGGTGTTTTACCTTCTTTTTTTCCATTTTTAATTGACTGATTGATTAAATTTATACACACTTAATTTTTAGAATTTACTTAATAAAAATCAAATGAATCGCCTTCGTCAGTGCAGAAAGTTTGTCCTATTTTGCTGGACGAATTGGAGTTACTGACGATGCTGGAGCGTGATCCGGCCGTATAACATACATTAAAATAACAAGTATTAAAATATCGCGTTCAACAAATTTTATTTAATAATAATTGATTAGTTTGGAAGCAAATTCAGTCCATGTCAGCTTTAACAAGATGCACCAAATGCCACATTAACTGTTGCAAAAGAGCACAAATCGTATTTTCTGATGGGATAAATTTAAATTTCGATGTTCCAAGTTGTTAGCACGATATAAAGAAGTCTGACATTAACTGTTGCAAAAGAGCACAAATCGTATTTTCTGATGGGATAAATTTAAATTTCGATGTTCCAAGTTGTTAGCACGATATAAAGAAGTCTGATAGATTTTTTCCAACTCAAAACTGTAAAGAATGTGTTGAATCGATACAAAATCGATTTATTGAATTTATAAGCAAATCTGTAGGCTGGACACATTATAAACAAGTTAATATTATGCTATTTACTTATGTTTAAAATAAATAAAGAACATAATAATTTCTGTTAATGTTACCAGTTTAATTTAGTTTTTTACGTTATTTTAAATTTTATACGAAAATCATCGAGTTTATTTGACCTTGCCAGTGGCAACAGCCGTCAGTCAGTCAGCAAAAATTAAGGGTTGCCCACCCCTCGACCCCCCCCCCCCCTGTCACTTGCCAACACCACACCCGCATACACACTTATGCCTCGTCCATCAAGTTGCCCGTAGCTCATTAAAAAAACATAGCCTGCCTGTAATTATGACGGGGTCTCTGCGTCTACATTAACGTGTGTACGGGTAAGTACAGGACAGAAGTTCCAGACCGTAAACACAAGAGCCATACAACAGTCGACATTTAGTCTGTCTGTCTGACTGTCTGTCTGTCTGTCTGTCACACGGGCGTAAATCTATGAACAGGCCCAGAGGCATGCAACACTTCTTTATATTTGCTGAGGTCGCCTGCGCTTGCCACCTTGGGACAAATTGATGCTTTATGTGGCAAAATGCCCGGCTTTTATTGTGGTTTGTAGCCAAGCTAAAAGCCATTTACCATATTTTATTTTTAATCATTTTTTTTTTTTGGGCTTGAAGGCTTTACCTCAATTTAAATAGCACAGATGCCTGTTTGAAGTTATTAAACATTTTTATGCAGCTGACTCTACCAAAACCAAAAATCAATAGAATTTGGTAAGAGGGTCAGTCTGCAACAGTCTGGTTGTAATTAATAATCACTATTCTGTGAGTATATCTATAAAATTGTTAGACACTTACACATTTTGACACTGCCGGAAAAATGCTGGGGGCGTAAGAAATGGGGGCGTCAGGAGTGAGAGGGATCAGGTTTCTTGGTGTTTATTTTGCACAATATAGTTTTCAACATTCGGCTTCAAATTATGAAAATCTCTTCTTTTTTTAATCTGTATGTAATTAAAAAATAACATACATTTCATGTGTGCAATAAAAAAAAAAATAAATAAATAAAATAATAAAATTTGATCTGTGTTTAATTTTGCTAACGAAAATAAAATAATTTCCACTACTTCAATAACATTTTGTGTAGCTCACAAAATTATTTCCCGAATCAGTTTTATTTATATTTTTGCATATAAGAAATAATAACTTTTGAACGATTTCCGCTATAAATTCACACATATGCAATAAGTGCAAACATTTAATTATTTTATGACCCATGGCGCTTATAAATCTTAAAAATAATAAACAAGTAAGGGAAATATATTTATGAAATTAAAAAAGCAAAAGAAATGCTAAAAATGTGCAACTTATTTTATTGTTTACAGCTCAAAAAATTCTGATGCAAGGCTGAAATTTATTGGTGTGTTGCACATGCCAATTATAAAAACATATTCTGGATAGATAAGATTCTTATTAACACATGCAAACACCAAAAATATTTATTGTCTCTGGTCATTCTTTTTATAATTACTGTGAAATTTTGAAAATAAAGTGCAGAAATACAGAGTTAAATTCTTTTGCTTTTATATTCAAGTATTTTTAATGGATGCCACCAAGAGTGTCTCCATGGTGTCGAGAGTATTTGTGTGCTTGTGTGTGTGTGTGTGTATTTGTGTGCATATTATTCAATTTGGCGCAATGCTTTTGTTTTCATTTCGTTTATAATTAATTGCATTGCTTACGCCTGCCTGCGTCTCAGCTGCGGGTTACGTTGTCGTCACGTTGCGGGTGTGGCATCCATTTCGTGATGCGATTATTGGATGAAATACTAAGCCCCCCACAGACCTCACACACCCACCCTCGCATCAGTCACACACATCAGTCACACACTTCCAGGCATGCTGATGCAGACATAAGCAAGGTTATGCTGATCAAAGTGTTATTTAATTAAATCACAAAAATGCACAGTACATTAAGAGTCGCTGCTTTCAAGGAGGCTGTGCAACAGTTGGCTCTGTATCTGTGTGTGTGTGTGTCTGTGTGTGTGTGTGTCTGTGTGTGTGTGTGTCTGTGTGTGTGTGTGTAAATAGCTTAAAGCTTGTGCGTGCAGTAATACAATTTGCTTAAAATGCTGTCAGCATTGATTAAATGTCGCTTAAGCAAATCAGTAGAATCAACACGGCACCAGTAACAGTAGACATTAGACAGCAAGACGCAGTCAAAGCTCTTTTAGCACCAACTAATGGTTAATGGTGATGACAATGATGATGATGATGATAATGAGGTAGCGGTATTCGAGTTGCATTCGTTCGCTTCGGTTGGCTATGCAATGCCTGGCTATGGTGGTGCTGCCATTTGCCCGAACGTGCCGTAAGCTTTATGCGGAAAGCATTCGGGCAAAGGAAATAGCAAAAGTAATGACAACAGCGACAGCCGCACAAAAACAACAAATAAGGGTGTACTGGTCGAGGCAGCTCGATTTTTGGATACCATGTGACAAAGCCTAGATATTCAAAAAAAAAAAAGCTATATTTATCACAAATTGTGGGCAAATAGGAGAGACAAATTTCCAAATCTCTAGATCTTTATTTCTACTATTGAGCTGGTGGTACTATCTGGTGCATGGTAGGGGTACAGGGTATATGGAAACAACTGCAAAGCAATCGACTCAAAAGCAATTTGAGCGCATGGAATGTGGTACGATTGATGGAATTAAGGCACAGACACACACACACATATATTGACATACACAATTTGACACAGAGGGATTAATAATATGTACGCAGTATAAATAGAGGCACAGCTGGTGCTATTGTTGTCACTTAATTTCAAAACTAGATTCAAATCTCTGAAATTTGTTACAGAAAATAAAAAACAATATTAACAAATAAAATGACTAACCCATTGTATTTTTAAGACTGTTGAAACTATTGTACATAGAATTTAATTAATGCTTCCTAACATTAATTTGAGGAAAATGGTCGATTGCCTTTGGGCATTGGAAAGGGTACGGGGGTAAACATCAAGGGTTTATTTAGTTGTACGTAAGTATTTTTTATAGCTGCAGAAATTAGTGAAACCCGTCTGTAAGCACAGGTAAGATAACAATGTAATTGGCCAAGTGATAAACAAGAGACTTTGCCCCAAGGGGTTCACTAAAGTGGGGCAGATGCTGCTGCTGCTTCTGCTGCTGCCTCTCGGCCCCCTTATGTTTGTTTTAAGGTTAATTAACCGATAAATGTCTTGAGGCGTTGGCACTTTTCGCTGGCAATTTCCAGCTGCTGTTCCTGCAACAAAATTTTAGGGAAATGTTTATCATTTCCATGGTACACGCGATGGGTGGCCACATTCCCAGGAGTCATATGCCGCACTAACCAAAACCACCTATCCCATCACTCAACCAATCTCATTGCTTTGTCACAGAATGTATTGGCAAACGCTCACAAGCGCAAATTTAATTAAAGTTGGAAGAACCCTCTTGACTCGAACGGTAAATTATGCAGCATGCCACACGCAGACAATGCGAGCTGGATTGCATGCCACCAGTACAAGGATAGATAGCTATGCATATGCAAGGGCAAACTCAGGTGAAGGAGGCATCGAATAGACAATCGCAATAGACAAAAGCTGAGATGGATTGCTGCCACACAGCGGGTGCAATCGAAGGCCAACAACTGTTTGCCCCGCCAACATTCCAAGGAATCAAATAAAAGAGCAAGACAAAACAAAGGCAAATATATTCCTGGTAACACATCGTAGCAAAGCACTAAAATTTCGTCGTTTCCATCTTTAGGCTGCCAGTTGCCAGTTGCCAATTGCCAATTGCCAGTTGCCAGCTTGCATTGTGTATGAGTTTTTTGCCAGTAACTGAATAAGGCTCGTATTCAAAGGCTAAATGACAGAAACAACAAAAAAAACAGTACCAATAACAACATTGTTTCAGTGCAACCACAATAAATGCCAGCAAAGAACATATTGCAAAGTTCTTTTTTGCAATATATACACTAAAAAAAATAAAATCTATTTCTTAAGTGTAAGTTTCTGATTAAAAAATGACAAATTTTAACAGTGCTTGGCGCGAAAAGTACACTCACAAAATCGATAAGATTTGATCCATTTGCTTCCCAAAACTTACGGAGAAAAGCGGTTCTCCTGCACTATGCAGAAGGAGGCTGACTGACCCGTTCCACCTTCGTCTGACCCTACCTCGAACAACGATTTACCCTCTTACTAAGATCAGGACTATAGGGCAGACCACTTCCGATGTTTCGGATAAAGATCTTAGTACCTTGCATAATTATCAGTACCTGTGATGATATTTCCAGTCGTCACACGTGAAGTCTTTAAGTCTTTAGTAGAGCACATTTTTGCCAATCAATATTATAATACTATATAACTAAATCTAATATACTATTAGTGTTTTACGAATTCGAATAATTAAATATTTTTAGTAGTTTATAAATTCTTCTAATTTAATTTGAAAAACAAAATACTTCCCACTGAGCTATCAATTTTAGTCTGTTCTTTCAGCAAGTATTTTTTACAAAATATTTCTAAAAAAATAAAAGAATAATTTATTTTCTGAGTGTAGTTACTGGGGCCGGTAAGGCTACCCAAAACACAAGTGCCATCCTCATGGTGCAGCTCACAATCACAATAGCTCCTCTTCCAGCTGGGAAGAGATTCTGCAATCCCTTTCACGATGCAAAATTGCATTGCAAGTTGATTTCAGTTTTTATAGCATTTGGGATTCTGCGCTGATAAAAATGAATCACTGCATCATCAATTTCAGCCATAGGATGTCAATCTAATAGCAGCTGCCAGTTGTGAGCGAGTGTGTCAGTGTGTGTGTGTGTATGTTTGTGTATGTGTGTGTGTGTGTGTATGAGCTGAAATCAATGCGCGTGGCAACCTGCAGCATGCCTGCATTGGTTATGTCAGTCGTGGATGGGGACGGGGCTGACACGAAAGGCGTCTCTTCCTCATTTGCAGCGTTTACGGTTAAAGTGGCAGGATGCGTTGGCTGACGCTGCTGCTGCAGGATGCAATGCCCTCACCCCAACCACGTAGTCCTTAAAGTCAACAAGTTGACCGTCCTTGGCTATATCCTTACTGGTTGCCTGACTGCCTGCAAATCAGATGCTTAGAGAATCACATTATGCTAATGCCGTGGCATTTTGTGAGTGCGTGCGAGCAAGCACGTCCACATATACATATATATCTATATATATAAATATATATATATATATATATGAGTGTGTGTGTGTGTGTGTGAGTTTGTTTTCACATCGTTGCCTCAGTTTCGCAAAGCTAAAGTGCATCATCCCCTGGCAAAAAGGCAACTTGTAATTATACACATAAAGCAGTCGAGAGAGCTGCAAGCTTCAAATTTATTGGATCAAAGTAGAGTAGAGCAAGTGGTGCAGAGACACCAACCCCACGACCACCACCACCATCACCACCAACAGCACCACTCTAATAAAAGTAAAGCACATTGATGGTGCCAGCTTGCAAACTGCCAGCTGTTTGCAGCAGTTTCCCTTTTGAGACTTACAATGTAAATTGCTAAATAAATTCATTTGTTTGCTTTTGGAAATGTATACATTAATTTTGATTTTGATTTTTCCCATTTAAATCTCATCGTCTATAACAATCTAAAATATGCATAAATAAATTGGATATAAACTGAAAATAATTGCACACGTCCAAACGTCCAGGGACACCTGTTTCAGGCCAACCTTGAGCACAAAATGCTTTCACAATTTAACTTTTGCCTATTATTGGCAAGGACAATTTGCGTGCAAAATCGAAGAAAAGTTTGTTTCGAATTTACACTTGTAAATAAATAAATGAAAATTCCAATTGTTTTACTTTAGAGCAGGTGAAGGTAATTCCCTTAATAGTTGAAAAGTTGTTGTGTTTCCATTGTAAAATAAACAAAATATTGTGGCCTGTGGGTACAAATTATCTTGATTGGTTTGAAAATCAAAAAAGGACAATGATGAATTTTTGATACCACAATTCTAAATTTGGAAATAATATTGATGTGAGCATATTGTAAACATACCAGATTTGAATTAACCTTTTTATCATAAGAAACTTAGTTATCCGATTATTTTATGCTGTATGTTTTATGTATATATATAGTGACATATCCAGATCATGCAGATCTCTCATGTCCACACTCACTGCGACAACGCCAACGCCACGCGCAGATCTCTTATTCATTACCAGCAAAAACAATCAAACCTAACTGCATATTCTAGCATAACCAATTTAACTGTAAACCAATAATAAAATAAGACGCAAATGCGAGCTTTCATTATAGATTAAACCAGTAGCATAAGAAGAGTTACATTTTGTACACCATACTGAACAGACGCGTTTTGATGAATAAAAGAATTATATTTTATTTAAATCAAATACCGTAATCAGACATTCAATTATATATATATATAGGTACATAATGTAATGCACTCAATAAAACTGTTGTCCTTCAGGAATGAATATGATGAATAGATGGTCTAGATATCGATTGTTGTTCTTATCGATTTATGTGCAATAATTTAGACTGCCATTCAGACAACGTCTAGCCATCAATTTGTGGCCACAGCCGCATTCGCATTCGCATTTGGCAGTCCGCCATTTGGCAATTCCCCTGTGGAACTTTCATCGAAATTTCCTCGCACAGTTCAACACTCAATTTGATGTCGCCGCCCGCGCCTAGCACACGTGGCGCAGATTCCAATGATAACGCGCCATGAAAATCTCATGGCATATAATCAGTGCTGCATTCAAGCAAATCTCCAGGTGGCCCCGGGCCCCTCTGGGCTCATCTCTCTCTCTCTCTCTCTCTCTCACTTTCTAAATGTGTCGAAGCATCATCATCTAGGAGCAGCACACAGCACGCAGCACGCAGCAAGCATCGGGTAGCCATTCCTTAAATATATAACACCACCCAGGAACCCCAGTGTAAACGCATTACATTTGCCAATTTATTCATTTTATTCATATTGTGCCATCAAATGCAATCCACTTCACTCCACTCCACAGCTGCTCCACTCCACTCCGTTGTTTTGTTTATGTTGTTTTTATTGTTGTTGTTTCTATTCTTATTTTTTTTGTACGCGTCTTCGTCAACATCTTCCGCTGCCATGTGCGAACTTTGGCCATTTGTTTTTCCCTTCACTTTGTTTGTTTGTTTGTTTGCTTGTTTGCCAGCTTGTGTGTCGTTTGTTTGCATGTCTCTCTGTCTGTCGGCTCGTCTGTCCGTCTGTCGGTTTTTCTGGTTTTGTGTGTTTGTCTTGTGTTTGACGGTTAGAGCCGCCCGCCCAACGTAACTGAAACAAAAGCATCTCACCTCAACTCAAAGTAGCTGGCACACACACACACTTACACACGCACACACACACACTCGCACATATGCAAAAGGCCACCCAGGTGTGTCAATCATCAGCCCGAATGAGCGACTGTCGTTCTAGTTGCGGACATTTCTGTCAGCATTTTTCAATTAAAAATGCTTTATATTGCCACCCAAAGAGGAAATTAGCATTTATTGTTGTGCCAAAAACAAACACACATACACAAACACACATACACAAACACACAGACACACACACACATTAACACAAGCGAATAGTAACATGAGAACTCGATTATTTTTTCAGTCAGTAACTGCTCGACTGCTTCTTCCGATGGCGTTGACGGCATCTTGAAATTGTTAGCAGCCGCGCGCCGGCAGCTTGCGGAAATGGCATTTTGCTTTTAAAACTGCCGCATGACCACCCACACACACACACACACACATATACATACAGATACGCACACACACAAACACCTACATCCGCACCCCGAAAAGTGCATAGAGAATTGAAATGAAAAAGACGTCAGCAGCAAGGCGCACTTTGAATTACAAATGTGGCTGGTAATCCACTTGCAACTGGCTACTCTGCCAAACTCTGGCTTACTATGGCAACTGGCAACTGGCAAACTAGCGACTGGCAATCTACGGACTCAATATGTTGTGTGCATGACTACTGTGCCACGCCCATCATTTGTAAAACATATCGGTGCGGTGAATTGGGAGGGTCGTGCTAAATGTGCTAATTTGGAATGCGAACGCGAATGCGCTTTGAAAATGTTTGTCCAATTTGGTTGAGCATCATTTAAAACAAGCCTTGACAATCACGCACCGGTTGCCTTTGCGTGGCTCTGTTACAGATTGGGACAACGTTCGGCAAGTGTAACGGGTGTACGGATGTAGGGGTGTAGGGTGTTGCCCCCGACGTGACTACTATGCCAAAGTTAGCTAGTCATCAACTAGATAGCGTTGAGCGTTGTTTAACAGCAGCACACAGCGAGAAAAAATACAAAAGATATGCGAATACAAAAGAGAAACAAAAAAAACAAAACAGACAGAGACAGAGACAGAGAGAGAAGAGAGAGAGAGAGACAGAGAGAGAGAGAGAGAGAGAGAGAGGGACAGAGTGTGGGGCATGATAGCAATGTAAACTGTGTTGCAATAATTTAAAGTCAGTTACATATCTTAATTTGCAGTTCGATAGGATTTATGTAAATTGAGATTCCCTTTTGCATATTTGAGAATGTTAATCTCATTACGTAAACCTTTATTTTATAGGCCGTATATACTTAAACTTAATCTTGCGTGAAATAAATCCATTGCACATTTAGAAAAAATGAAATTTGAATACAAAAAAAAATCGTATATAAATATTTGACTTGAATGCACTTGCCACATTTGCATAAATTGCATTATTACATATTGCATTATTGTAGTGAAAATATGGCTTAATCTATGTTGATATACTTGGGATCTGAATTTGATGTCTTAAGCTGCAATAAACTCAAATGCAGGCGACGCTTTATTTATTAAGTATTTTTTTTTTTTTTTTGAAATGGAAGCCTTTAAATACTTAATGAGAACGCAATAAGCAAAGAGCATTTCATCGCACAGCTTAAGTGGTCTGTGCATAAACATTAAGCAAATATTAAACTCAATAAATTGTTTGACTAAAGACTAGTTTCATTCTAAGCAATTCTTTCAGTGCAGAGCGAACGACCCTAAAACAAAGTTGACTTTACTGCAAGGCACGTTAGTATTAATTGTAAGCCAACAAGCAAGCGTCTATCCAAATGGTCCACTGCCAAAACCAGGCACTGCAAAAGGCAGGCAAACACATTGAGAAAAAGAGAGAGAGAGAGAGACAGAAAGTCACAGAGGGAGGGAGAGAGAGGAGAGAAGGGTAGACAATCAGCTTAATGGAATTTACGCTTTAAAGTTTTGCTGCAGAGATATTGTTTGAGCCATAATTTCAAAATAAATGCCGGCTATTGCAGAGCGTTAACAATTTTTTACATGCTCCGTGAACCAAGGCTTGTATAAACTGTAGAAAATGTTGAAAGTGTGAATTTTATTACACCGCTGTTGGCGTTTGTTGGTGTTGTTGTTGTTGTTGTTGTTTTGATTGTTGCCTAGCTCTTTTGTTGTGCTAACTCATCTTAAAGTTTAATTAAATGTATTGTTTTTACCCCACATGCATGTTTATTTAGCTTGTCTGTGTGTGTGTGTGTGTGTCAGTGTGAATGTGTGTGTTTTTGTTAGTCTTTGCAGTGCTGCTTACGCTTCATTTGCCCCGGCATTATCCCACTCCTCCGGACATATACCACATATACCAACGTAGACCAACATTCCGCAGCACTCACAGCCAAAGTTGTACAAACTTTTACTTTTTGTTCCACATGCTTGGCTCACACTTCTAGCCACATAGTTGGAAACTGGCAGAGCCAGACAGAAAAGAGGCCAAAACCAAAAGGGTATGTTCAGGGGGGTGGGGGGATGATAGAGAGGTAAAGTGTAAGACAGAGTGAATATGATGTGTGTGGTGCATGCATGTTTAGCAGCGAGTTTTATATCATTCACCATGCAATTGTGCGAATTGCATACAAAAGAGCCTTATATTATCTCCTACATCCTTTCTCTCTCTCTCTCTCCCTCCATCTTTCCTCAGTACTTTCTCTGCATGTCCCATGGCACTAGCAAGATAGCCCGCTCCGGGTTCCATGCGCATTTTTAAGTCGCGCATCCTACAACGCTGGCATTCACAAGACTTTTCCCAAAGTTTTCTACTTTTTAATAAGAAAATTCTTTCGGCAATGCATTTCAGGCAGGGTATTTTCTCAGTTCCATTTAAGTGTATTCGTGCCCCGATCAGTGTTTAGTACTTACCTATTTGAGATTGTTGCGATGCATGTCAAGTTTTTATTCTTTGCCTTTAACATGCAGAGAAAAGAATAAAGGATAATAAAATAAATATAATTTTTATCCAACTTCTTAGCTGTGTTTATAAACTATTTGTAATTTTTTTTTTTTGTTACAACTTTATTTTTTTCCTTACTCACACGTATTTATTACTTTTTCGCTCTTTCTCTTTCTCTCTCTCTCTCTCTCTCTCACTCTCTCTCACTCTCTCT